>CM072863.1:2145000-2160000 GCA_036937835.1 Pampus argenteus | reverse complement strand
GATAGATGAGACAGATAACTGACATGAGACATATATGCAGCGGGGGGCGGGGCTGGCGTGGTAGTCACGGCCGTTCAGTCGTATCTGATCTTCAGTACGAGGTCTTGTTCTGGTGAGTGCAGGCTGCGGCTGACAGATCTCTCGCTCCACTACTTTTGACATGTCAGAGACAATGATGGGAGACGAGAGAGAGAGAGAGAGAGAGAGAGAGAGAAGGGGAGAAGATGATGATGTATGAGAGCAATAATTGACATGACTGAGAGATAATATATGATAAGAGAGAGGGTCGTTGGGTGAGAAGGAGACGACGTTAGAGAGGAAGGGAGCGAGAGAAAAAGAAACGTCTCCGTCTGAATCTTAAAACCAGAGCTCGTGTTAAATTAGCTTCAACTGGATCAGCCGACAGGTAGATGAACATACCTGAGTCAATAATGTACAAACTATGTGTACATTATTGATTATTCTGTTGGGTTTTTTGTCTCTTGATTAATTGATTAGTTGTTTGATCCAGAAAATCTCCATCACTGTTTTCCAACGATGATGTCCTCAAATGTTTTGTCCTGATTAAGATATTCAGTTTATTGTCATAAAAGGCTTAAAAACAAATAGACAAAGAGCTACGATTGATTAGTTTACAAGCAAAATCAAATACAAATTAAATCAAAAATTATTAAACGTTGTGGCAGTTTGAATAAAGATTGGATGTTCTTATTGGTTTTTTACTCATTTGCATAACTGTTAACTTGAAAATCGTCAGGAAGAAGAAGAAGGTGACTTAACGTAGACAACACAGACATGTGTGAGTCAGAAAGTGATAGTGGGCGACAGAGAGCGAAAGGGGCATAAGTGTGTGAGAGAAAGAGACCGATAGACGGCTTTCTGATTGGTGTCTGACAGGCGGAGAGAGACACCCAGCTGGGGTCATGTCACCGTCTGTCGGCCGAGTTACAGCAGTCTGCCGACTCAGATGGATGGAAGAAGAGATTAAGATGTACAGAAAAAGAGCAGAAGTCGTTCCTGTCCTGCTGCTTGAATAATGTTTGCAACTTTAACATTAAAAGGGCAAAACAACGTGGCCACATGTATAGAAAACACTGGTGACCATGGTGAAATGACTGCATGCTTCTTCAGCCAATCAAGAGCCAATGTGAACTTATATAACTAATAATAATAATAACTGTTTCTACCTACATACACCTGATGAGTCACTAAGCAACCCCAAACTCTCACAGGAACATGCATTTAATCATCCAGAAACATTCGATCATGTCCTGATTATTGTCATAAAAAAAAATCAAACATGGTTACAAAAATACAGACAGTGACCTGATGAGGAGGGAAATATTTGAATAATTAAACATGCAGCTTGGTTTTATCAACACCATCTGGATCTGACTATAACCAGCAATATAATCATAACCCGTGTTTCTGCTTTCACTGATGGATCATAAATATAATCCAGAAATGTTGAGCGGATGTTGAGTCGTACCTGTAGGCAGGGCCGGGTCCATCGTGGGCTTTTCCCAGGAGTTCACCTGTTCCCAGGTGAATCCATTGGTTCCTAGTGAAACGCTGTAGCCACAGCTGCTATACGACTCCTCGAACGTACAGCCGCCTAAACAGAGAGCGAGAAACACACAGATCAGAAGATGTACATTTCAATTGAGGTTTAAAATGCAGAAAAAACTCTCGATATCTCAATAACGTCTTTGTTCATATTCTGCTTCTCATCACATGTTTCTAAGATGCACCTTGAATTCCTATAAAAGTTTTTGTTTTAAAAAAAAAACGAGTTTCGTGAGCTGCTTATTAACAATAAATAGACTAATTATGTTTTAATCAGAGAGAGAGAGAGAGAGAGAGAGAGTATGTCTTTGTATGAGAGAGAGAGAGTGAGGGACAGATAAAGAGGAAGCTTTATGTGTCAACATGATTAAGTCACAGAGTCTCATCGTTATTTCATGGCCCGGCTAAGACATATTTTCCACTGCATTAGCTTTCTCTGCTAGCCTAGAGCACTGCACACACACACACACACACACACACACACTTCCCTAATTAGACATATGCTTTGACACACTACCATTTTAATTTGTTTTGAAGCATTTGAAATGGGAGAACGTTGCATTGCTTTATTCATGAAATCACTTAACGCTGACTCTTTTTTTTTCTTCTTCTTCTTCTTCTGTTTTTTATCAGTTGTCAGCTCCAGAGAGCTCATGTGTCAGTTTAATCCTCATCAAAACAAAAGAAAAAAACTTTGTATATATATATAAGATAATACCATACATATGATGCACATGATGATATCTGTTTTCAGGTATTCATCTCTCTTTTTTATACCAAACTTTACGTCACTCGGACATCATGCAGACTGTATTTAAGAGAGAAAACATGTGTTGATGTTGATTGATCAATGTCATTTTTTTAATCTTTTCATCTTGAGTTGTTAGCGTAGCATAAATTACTCATTTGGACTTCATATCATCTTCCTAAAACTGCTGATCAAACACCCCCACAGTCAACAGCATTTAAATATTTAAATATATATGTCCTGTGCTAGAAATGATTGGTATAGTTTCAATGATGCCTCCACAAGCAACACTTACATCAACTGGGAAATTAAATTAAAAAAATCCTCCTTATCTGTATGCCGTTTAAAAAAAACAACCTCCAGCAGTGGGTGAAAACCTTTTTTTTCTCTTACACGTATGAAAATAGTTGTTTAAATGAAATAAATTAATCAATACTGAGATAATGAGCCTTTATCACCCCCTCGTTGTTCAGTGATCTCATTAGAAGTGAAAAGAAATCAAAGTGATATCATTAGAACAGAGATGTAAACAGGAGACGGGGGTACGAGGGGGGGATCCAGCATCAATATTCAATATCACATCTGCAATTTTAAGACCGCAGTCAGGGGACGAGAGGAAGACGAGAGGAAGACGAGAGGAAGACGAGAGGAAGACGAGAGGAAGACGAGAGGAAGACGAGGCTCACAGCGGTAGGCGAGTGTGTGTGTGTGTGTGTGTGTGCGTCAATGCCCCTGATCTAGTTTTGAAAATCAGTACAACACCTCCCTTCCCTGCATCTCATTGACACACACACACACACACACACACACACACACACATACATAATTACACACACATGTTCTCAGAGAATTAGCATAATGAAAACATAACACTGCTGCTTTAGTCTGATTGGGAACACGGGTGTGTGTGTGTGTGTGTGTGTGTGTGTGTGTGCATAGAAACATGAGTGTATGTGTCGTAGCTGCAGGGGTGGGTCTAATACATGTATGTGAGCCTTTGTGTGTGTGTGTGCATGTATGAGTGTGACACTAAAAACAAGCAGAACCCCTTCATCAGTGCTAATTAACATCCCCGTAACTGACATGATCAAATATTAATACGAGCATGATCACACTCGTATTTGATTATGATCAATATGTATTTATCTATATTCACTGTGTTGTTTTCTATCGTGAGCAGACGTGTTTCCATCCAGCTGTTTCCAAAACTCTCGATGAAAACGAGATTCGATCGGTGAGAATAAAACCGGATGAGATGTTGTTGGACGCAGAACAAACTTTATGTGAAATATTTAATTAAATAATGATAGAGTGACTACTCATAGAGCTAGCTGGCGAGCTAACCGCTAACCGGGACGGTTTTCCATAGTTCTACTTTATACTTATGATTTTTATTTTTATTTATTTATTTATTATCATTAGTCAGATATGAATAAATAAATACATTATCAACATTAAATTCTTCAGATATGTGTGTTGGTTTTTTTTAGCTTTCACTTGTTTTCTTCGCTACCAAAATAGAGAAAGGAGCAGAAATCTGATTGATGATGGTCGACTGCAAATAAAATTAATATTTCCCCTCAGAGACTTATTTCATCCCGGCTGGAGAAAAGCCTTGTGCTGCTTCAGATGAATCAAGTCTCCACTTACTTCTGTTTTCTCTCAGTTTAAACAGTTATAATCGACAAATTAATAGCTGACAGAGAAATTACAAAGATTTCTTGTTTTTGTCACTAATGGAAAGATGTCAAAAAAAAAAACATTATCACCACAACTAATAAGCAGAATAACAATAAACACACAGTGTTAATGGTAACAGTGTGTGTGAATAAGGTGGCACAAGGTGAGGTTTGAAATTTCTCAACCAAATTTACTTTATATGTATATATATATATATATATGTGTGTGTGTGTGTGTGTGTGTGTTCAGTAATTAGCCTGTTTTCTTATTTTATTTAAATACATTATGATCATATTTATTTGCTATATGAATATTACACTTTAACATATAAATAGATGAATCGGGTATTCATGCGTTGAGAACAGATTTTTCTGCCTGAGTTAACATGTGGTCCATTCAGACATTATGCAAGCGACCTGGCTTTCATCCACACACACACTCACATACATGCAGATACAGCAAAGTGAGCACACACACACTCACATACATGCAGATACAGCAAAGTGAGCACACACACACAGACCAGAACCGAAATAACTCTTTGCCCTTGATACACCCACTCACACACATATAACAGCATCTTCCAATGATAACACTTATTTAAGCAGAATCCCCTGTCTTTCTCATGTTAAGATTTCCATTTCCCCGAGGCACCAATAGCAGCTATTAGACGCTTTCATGTCAGCCAAAGCTAACACAGTGCGACAGGACCCACGGAGTCAGAAAACCAGAGGGAGGCACCCCGAGGCGACCGGCTCTAAAGAGTCTGTTTACTGCTCACTTAGATAACATCTACTGATCCTGAGTGTGTTCAAGTGTCTGTGTGTGTGTGTGTGGGTGCAAACTGAGGACATGTTGCTATGTGTGAATATGTGTGTGTGTGTGTGTGTGTGTGTGTGTGTGCAGAGTAGAACAGAATTTAAAAATGATGCTTAAACAACAAATTAGTAGCTACAACACAAACATATGAAGTGTATGTTGTGTGTTAACGTCACTGTATAGGTGTGGGAATAAAGCACATACATATGTGTGTGTGTGTGTGTTTGTGCGTGTGTGTGTGTGCGCGTGCATACGTGTGTATATTTGTACCTCTTGTCTCTTAGTTAACTCTTATTAAATCCACTGTCAGCTAACATGCCAACATCCTTAAATATTCCCATTAAGCCATTTAAAACCATATGCCAACATCTGCCCCCGTCTACCCCCTACACACACACACACACACACACACACACACACACGCACACACACACACACACCCAGAGGCAAACAAACAGACTGGCTAAATAACTAAATGTCATTACTGCCACCTCAATAAGCCTGGATAATAAGAGAAAGCAGACGTTTGAGAGGATTGTTGGTGTAACACACAGCTGGAGCAGATGGGATCTAGGTGTGTGTGTGTGTCTGTGTGTGTGTATTCATACAGTCTGTGTGTGTGTGTGTGTGTGTGTGTGTCAGGTGAACAAAACTTGATGTGTAGGAAAACACAAAAGTCTCGAGGTGGTTCAGTGTATAGAAAGTAGGAGGTGAAAGAATGAATGTTATTATAGACTCAGAGAAAATCTAATAGAGCTTGAATAAAAATGGTTCAAGTCATGTAAAATTCAGAGAAGGCAGTGTGTGTGTCTGTGTGTGTGTGTGTGTCTGTGTGTGTGGGTGGGTGGGTGGGGGGCGGGGAGTTACAGGTTGTGTGTGTTTGTGTGTTTGTGTGTGTGAGGAGTCTTTAACCAAGAAAGGAAATAATTGAGAGCGAAAGAAGCAGTGAATGATCAAACTCTACCAAGAGATCAGAGCCAGAGGTTGTGTATGTTTGTGTGTCAGTCAGAGGTTGTGTATGTTTGTGTGTCAGTCAGAGGTTGTGTATGTTTGTGTGTTGTGTATGTTTGTGTGTCAGTCAGAGGTTGTGTATGTTTGTGTGTCAGTCAGAGGTTGTGTATGTTTGTGTGTCAGTCAGAGGTTGTGTATGTTTGTGTGTCAGCCAGAGGTTGTGTATGTTTGTGTGTTGTGTATGTTTGTGTGTCAGTCAGAGGTTGTGTATGTTTGTGTGTCAGTCAGAGGTTGTGTATGTTTGTGTGTCAGTCAGAGGTTGTGTATGTTTGTGTGTCAGCCAGAGGTTGTGTATGTGTGTGTGTTGTGTATGTTTGTGTGTCAGTCAGAGGTTGTGTATGTTTGTGTGTCAGTCAGAGGTTGTGTATGTTTGTGTGTCAGCCAGAGGTTGTGTATGTTTGTGTGTTGTGTATGTTTGTGTGTCAGTCAGAGGTTGTGTATGTTTGTGTTCTGCTTTGAACTTCAGCTATCTAAAAAAAAGTTGAATTCTATTGGAACTAATTCTGTAAGAAATATGAATGAATGAATGAATGAGTGAATAAATGAATGAATGAATGAATGAATGAGTAAATGAATGAATGAATGAGTGAATAAGTGAATAAGTGAATGAGTGAATGAGTGAATGAGTGAATGAGTGAATGAATGAATGAGTGAGTTACCAACAGGAGTCAGTAAGCAAAGTGGTTAAGAAAGAAATGAGTGAACCAGAATGTAAGTGAATGAGTGAATAAGCTACACATGCGTCTATATACAAGTGACTGAATGAGTGAGCGAGTGAGTGAAGGGTGTAACAGTTATTGTGTGTGTGTGTGTGTGTGTGTGTGTGTGTGTGTGTGTGTGTGTGTGTGTGCGTGCGTGTGTGTGTGTGTTAGAGTTGTTTTCCTGACGGGTCTGTTGTGACTTTAATTATCTGCAACATGAATCAATATGAGACCTGGCTGCCTTGTAACCTTTAGTTCTGCATGAGAGGACATAGAAAACAACGTCACACACACACACACACACACACACACACACCTTTGTAGGATTTATTTAAGGAAGCTTTGTATTAACAGGAGTTTCTGATCGGTCACATAAAGACCTCTGAGACACACTCACAGTTAAAAGCTCATATTAATGTTAAATGAGATAGAAATGTATTTATTCCCCCGTCGAGTGTTTGAGTGAAACATAACTTTCATTAAATATCCAGATAAAGACAAACTGCTTTAGATCACAGCAAGAGAATATGAGTAAACCTTCTGTTTGTAGTTATTAAAGGGTCAACAGGTGTAATCGTACCAGACCCTGCAGCTCTCACAGGAAGAACAGGAAACTCTGAAGGTCCTCGCAAAGATGCCTCACACACACACACACACCTTCATACACACACACACACACACACCTTCATACACACACACACACACACCTTCATACACACACACACACACACACCTTCATACACACACACACACACACCTTCATACACACTTGAATACAGATCCAGACACACGCTCTCTGCAGTGCTCATTAGGAGAGGGAGCAGGTCCAGACCTCGTAGCAGGGCGACCGACTCCCTGCCTGTCCTCCTCTCTCCATGCTCCTCTGTCTGTCCTTCTCTCTCCATGCTCCTCTGCCCGTCCTCCTCTCTCCATGCTCCTCTGCTCCTTTTTCACCTCTGTCACTTATTTTCGTTCCTCTTTTCTTCTTGACTCTCTCTCCTCGAGCTTCTCTTCTCTTTTAACCATCTCTCTATACTCTTAACTTTCAGCTTCAATTCACTGCATCAGTATGAAATATAAGCACCACTCCTGGATATAAAAAACAATAAGGGAAGATGAGCTGAAACTTTTCTTTCTCAGATATAAGTCGTCTTTCGTTCCTCTCATTCTCCTCTTCCTGCTGTTGTGTACATCCTCCTTTCTGTCATATATGTTTGATTTACTCATCCTTCATTTCTCCAGTTATAGGTCAGCAGATGGCACCAAGATCAATAGGTTAGATTATTTATTTTCAAATATACTTCTTTATGTAAGGATGCACTTACGTTCTGTACTTACATTCAATATGTTTTTAGGTAAACATCGTATGTTAAAGATCCTCCTTTCTTTTATTGGTTTGGATCAGGGGACGATTGTAGTTTTATTTAAACGTGTCAGGAAACAAACTGATGGGTTAAAGCCTCCATCCGTCCCTCCTCCATCCATCCCTCATCTGATCGACTTCTTCTTCTCTGCTTCATGTTCGCTCTCAGTTCAGGTAAATCTGTGACTCTAAGTGACTCCATCCAGCTCCAGTGATGCAGGTGAACCACGGACAGGTGGCCACAGCACATCCACACGTCTGACTTCTGCACCACCTACTGGAGTTTTCCTCCATTTTCAGAGCCATGAGGCGGAGAACATCCCCTCTATGATGAGCAGAGATGAGGAGCACGTTGGCCAGCTCCTCAACCAAAGCTTGACCCTGATATGAGAACTGACTGCTGCTGGTGACTTCGAGCTACTCGATCCTGCATCATATATTCATTCGTATTGATTATATGTGTGTGTTTTATTTATATTTTATATCATCTGGGTTTTTATCTGTACGTCTCCTGAGTTTCTTTCTCATTGCTGTTGCTGCTGTGAAAGCTGAATTTCCCTCCAGTTATTAATAAAGCTTTAATCTTATCTGACATCAGTGTGCATTCAGCTCTGGCACCAAAGCAGTCCATTACTGTATAATGTTCATATTAATAGTTTTCTTTGTTACATCGTGGTTATTTATTGAGCTGTAGGCTCAGTCAATCAATGACCATTTATAATTCAATATCAAAGAGAGAGAGAGGACGAGAGAGCTATACTTTACTATGATGTGAAGACGAGTCAAGGTTGTAAACAGCAGATGTAGATTGTGCTATATGTTAGCGCGCGCACACACACATACACACACACACACACACTGTGTGAGCGGTAGAGTGCAGTAAATATAACCTTTTTTTTACAAAAAATAAAAAAATGGAGACAAATGCATCAAAATTACAGCCAATCACATGCTTTCGTTTTGACGTATAGCCTTGTGAGACACGTTGCTCTGCAAGGATACCGACTCATGTACTAATATGTACAAATGCGTACATATAAATTTATTAGTACATACAAATATGTATGTACTAATAAATACAAATGGAAAAATATGTTGTATGATGTATGCGTGACTAAATTTTGTGTATATGAATGATAGAGGATGATGTGTCTGTTTTTGAGTTTCAATGTCACAGAAATTTAATATATATATATATATATATATATATATATATATATATATATATATATATATATATATATATATATATAACAGTGGGAGTTTGTTTATGCATATTTTCACAAGCAGGAATACTCAACGCTGAAGACAAAGAGTGACATAAACACCCAAAAAACAAGTACAAATGCACATATATGTGTAACATGTGTGTATCGCACACAGAAAAACACCGACGGCACCCCAGAGCTTGTTCGAGTGCATGTACGAATACATTTTACAGCCTTGAGCATCTGTTTCTCCCACCGTAAACAGAAATGAGCAGCAGTGAAAATGCAGGCCGTGCACTCCACAGGAGCTAATCATCTTGTACTGACAAAATTTATGAGTTTTTTGGGGCTTTTTATGATGCTGGAGAAACTGCATCGAAAGCATTTGTCAATTTAGAGAAGCCTTCGGGTAGGAATAGACTCAAACGTAATTATTTATTTATTATATCAAAGAGAAAAAATGACAAAAAATATATATATATAGGTGTGGAAGAAAGAGCTGAACCAATCAACTTGTAATGATCCAGGAAACTGAAAATAACAGAGATACATTAGACGTTTTAACATGAGTGAATTACAGATACATTTAAAAGCATTCAAGTCATTATTATCAGTGTTTAACAAACCGATTCAATCTTATTCAACCTGCCATCCTTCACTTACCCACCCGTCATCATCATCATCACCTGATCCTTCAAACTGACAGGTGCACTATCAGACAACAGCCTGTCTGTACTACACGCACACACACACACACACACACCATCTCATATCATGGTTGGTTTTTTATACTAACATTTATTTATTTACTGTAAATCAATCTCAAGTTTCTACTGCTACTTATTACCAAACATAAATGACAAATGTTGACTCCTGTGCATCACTGTGAGGACGTTGGTATTAAAGGCTTACATTAATGCAGTTGACCTTACATTCTTCCTCCTCTCTCACACACACACACACGCTGCACAGCTACTCTGCATAATTTTCCCTCTAAGCAGAAGCCAGTTTAATCCTTGTAAATATTCATAACAGGAATGTGTAGGTTGAAGTGGCTCTTCACTCTCCACCTCTCGCCGGCTCAATACTTGATTTAAATGAGCTGAAGGTTCCTCTTAGTTTGGTTTTAGGTCATGGATGCCACAGAGCTGTTGGCTTCTACTTCAGATTCTGACATTAACTGATATTTGCAGATTGGGGTCATTTAGGTCAGCCAGTGTTTTATCTACAACTCTGCTCTCTATGGATTGACTTATGGCACATTTTGACCAGTTTTAGCGAGGTTCATATCTCCTGTTTTTGCTGTTTGTTTTATGTAAGCGTCCATAAAATACACTCTGACTGCACATCGGCTTCTCCTTATTTGTATTCAGTAGAGGTCAAGTCTATTTATGAAACTCAGAGGCGTCTACTGTGAGCAGCTGAACCAACTTTTCAACTGGGCAATGATGACTCATCTGTTTTCACCTGCAGCTAATGTTTTTCAATGTTTGAAATACATGCAAACAACTGTTGTTTTGTGCAAAAAAAATAAAAATAAAATAAATGCATTTTATGTTTAGTTAATGAGGCTTCAGGAGTCTAAGTTAAACAAACCAAGTGAGTCATTTCTGTCATTACAGGCTTGTTGTACTAAATGAGCAGCAGCTCAAAAAGTAAACATAGAATTGCAATATATCAATTTTCAGTGCTGAAAACTGACTTGAAAAAAATGTGAACTTGTCCTTTAATATTTCCCAATAGAGCAGTAATGACTTCCTAGTTACATCTATAAATCTCTGGAGGTGTTTGGTCCTGTATAACTTTATAAAAGACTGGGCAGTATAAATAAATAAATAAAATAAACACACACACACACACACACACTCTCTCAGTGTTTCAGATGCTAACCCAGGGTTTAACTGGTTTAATCTCTGCCTATTATTTCATCAAAAACAGATTAGCACACATTGATCTGCAGGGAAGGTCTCTGTGAACCACTGACTGCACACACACACACACACACACACACACACACACACAAACACATACACACAAACAAACACAAACACACATATATTGATTACCCAGCTCACACCCTGCGCCTCTCAGAGTCGACCAAAATAGTTACAGACAAAATGTATGCTTTCTCTCTCCGTGACGAAGATGAATCACTGTCAGAGAATTTATGGGTTGAATGTGCAAAGTGTGTGTGTGTGTGCGTGTGTGTGTGTGTGTGTGTGTGTGTGTGCTATAGACAGCCACATATCCTATGTACACACATCAATCAAAAGGCAACCAACAAACTACAACGTGAGCTCTACTGTATCGAATAATAACAAAATGTGTGTGTAGACGTAAGTAGAAATGCAATTAGCTGTGCAGTCATTTGTGTATATGCACCTGCGTGTGTGTGTGTGTGTGTGTGTGTTTATTTGAATGTGAGTGTGTGTATGTGTTTTTGTGTGCGTTTGTACCACCTGAGGTCATATTGTTGAAACCAGGTCAGCCTTTCGCCCGACCGGAGAGCAAGGACAGGCCTACCCAAGGGCTCCTGTTAGTGTGTGTGTGTGTTTGTGTGTATTTATAGCTTTGGACAGGTGTGTAAAACCTCCAACACACACCTACCCCTCTGCCTTTTATCATTGTCCTGATTTTATATATATGTGTGTGTCTGTGTGTGTGTGTGTGTCCCCAGAGCTTGCCTTTGGCCTATTTCAGCCTGAAATGTTAAACTGTAATATATTTTTACCCCCATCTCCGACTCCCGCTAACCTGTCAGTGACCTTGGACCAACAAAACAACCCGCACCTAAAGGTGTATCCCACTCAAAATGGGATTTCACAGCACATGCATGCACACTGGGTCTTTGAAAGCGCATGAAACGGGTAAAACGTTTCATTTTCCACATAAAACTGTCTGTTTTTCCCTGTAAAAGGAGGATTATTTTCTCCAGACTGTCACATATTATCATCAGGACACACGTTTGTGTTTTATTTTACTAATTTATTCAGCAGGGACATAAGATTTAAATAAAATGGACCTGTAGACACAGCTTTAAAGCAGTTCATGGGGTTTTTTATATATATATTTTTTATTTCTGAAGGCAGAGTTTTCCAAATCTTTGGGCCTTTAACTGGAAAAGAGGATTAATCGAATGTTGTTTTCCATTTTACGGGTTTGCAGTTTCCATTAACTGTCATATTTTAAAATCACGTCACTGACTAATTCCTGGGCAAAGACCGTTCACACACTTTTATAAACAAAAGATTTAAAACTCGAAGCTTAACAGATTCATAGATTATATTTCTGTTCATTTTATTGGCTCCCGATCCAATATTATATCCAATATTTATATAATGACGTGTTACAAGATAACATACATAGCCAACATCTAAACATTTAAACTCATTTACTTTCTTTATTTCCTTCCCTTTACTCTTCCTCCGTTTGCTCCTAACAGGCAGCTTCAGCTTCAGTGGTTTTTCAGAGGTTTCCATCCGTCCTCTCTGTTTTCTTCCCGCTCCATCCTATAGATCTAAAGTTATCTCAGAGAAATACGACACACGACGGAGCCATAATATTGACAAGCGAGTGTGTGAGTGTGTGTGTGCATTTATCTATAATGCAGAATGAAGACTGTGATTAAAGAGTCTCCCCATCAGAGATGCTAATCACTTGCATCCACACACTCCAAACATGACCTGTGTGTGTGTGTGTGTGCGTGTGTGTGCGTGTGTGTGCGTGTGCGTGTGTGTGCGTGTGTGACCTGACTTGTTAGTATCGTCTCTTCTTTCTTCTTTTAGATAGACGATTGGAGAGAGGGTTTCTGGGTAAAATAAAGTAAAAACTAGTTTATGTCCATGTGTGTATGTGTTTTATCTGTTTTGTCTTTGTGTGTGTGTGTGTGTGTGTGTGTGTGTGTGTGTATGGGGGGTAGAGGGGTTGCGCAGAGGGGAGGGACCAAAATGATTGACAGCTAGTCTGAACCGGGGTGGTCGGGTGGAACAGAGCTTCAGCACAGCCCAGTAGACACGGCCTCTCTGTCTCTCTCAACACACACACACGCACACACACACACACACACACAAACACTCGCAACAGGCCTAAACACATGAGCACATACATTTCTCTCCCATACAAAGACACACACAAACACCACAGGGACCTCTCCTCACCTCAACTTGTCTCCATCTGACAGCTTTCAACAGTGGTCAACACACACACACGCACACACACACACACACACACACACTGAACTCTTGACAGATACATCCTCCCTCTCGCCTCACTGTCACAGTGCTGGCTGCCTCGCTCCCTACTCATGGACACATGCACATAGCCACACACTGAAGGACAGCTTGGCTCCTGGTCAGGTCAATGGTCTGTGTTGCAGAAACACCTTCACTTGTAAAAGCCAACGGATGCTTTCACTCTTTCCTCCAACTCTGTCCATTAGTCTCTCCCACTACTGCAGAAGAAACTGCAGAACTTCAAGACACACACACACACACACACACACACACACACACACACACACGTTTTCAATCCAAGGGAAAAACATCAAATAGAAAAGAGACAAGTACCATTTTTGTAAAGATGGGAAAACAAAATGACCTTGTTTTATAATTTGAAAATTAGATTTGTCTCTAAAGAGACGATGCTTGAACTGCACACAAGAAAAAAAGTGGATAAAAGGTTTTCAAAAAGGATAATTGAGCAGCTGTAATTTGATTGAGATGCTGATCAAAGGCGTCGTCCTCCGCTGCCCATCACACACAGAAAGGCACCAAAGCCTTGAGCTTGTTGTAAAGTAGACTCGCCTTTGAGTTTGAAAAGCAGTAGGAGGATGACAACAGGGCTTTCAACTCACCCACCCACACACACACACACACACACACACACACACATCCAACTCTTCATCAAACACTGAGGAAGAATTCAAGGTGCATTTAAGATGTGAATATTTAATTATGTTTACCAATTAACAAATTAAGATGATTTAAGAGTTGAATGTGGTAAATTAGACTCCAGTTCTTTGAAAAACAAGTTGTATATTTTAGTGATGGTAAAAAGCTACAACACGCGCACACACACACACACACACACATACACACACACACAGCTCCAATTTCAGAGCCTTAAGGTCACTGGCTTGGAATAAGGATGGGGATTAGTGCATGTGTGTGCATGTGTGCATGTGTGCGTGTGTGTGTGCATGTGTGTGTGTGTGTGTGTGTGTGTGTGTGTGCATGTGCGCGCGTGTGTGTGTGTGTGTGTGTGGACCTCTTTTTAGCCTCATTAAACCATCTCCTCTCAGGGCTGCAGAACAACATGGCTTCCCTCGAGCAGCTGTTTTCACAGTCATTAGCTACTTAGCATCCAACCATGCTAACATGCTAACAACATGGTGTTCGCAGCATTTTGCAACGCTTTGCAGCGCTAGCCTTTGTGTTTTCCGTCTCATTTAGCTTTGATCTACTTTTGGCAACGTCTCTGAAGTACCCAACGGTGCCTTACCATCCGATGACATAAATAAATGGTCCGGACCACCGTTGTGATCCAACTGCAACTCCACTGAGGATTCATACAAACATCTATCTGACTTTTACAAAGGTTTTGCACCATAATCTTGGACCTAGAATATTTCAGTACAGTTCAATACTGAAATATAAAGTTGAGCTGCATTTTGAAGATCAAAACATACACATGCATGCAGCCCTTAAACCCTCCTACTGGTATAATTGCATTTAGCTATTACCGCTACTAAAGCCATCATCAGCTGTGAACTGTGCACATCTGAACCCTGCGGTCATCCATCAGGAAAGTGTCCAGGTGTGAATGTGTCTGACGCAGGTGTAGCTCAGTAACAGCAGTAGATGGAAACCACCTGTGTGCAGGAATAGAAAGAAATAGAAAGAATAG
>CM072863.1:2122500-2140000 GCA_036937835.1 Pampus argenteus | reverse complement strand
CCATCAATTTTATCTAAAATAAAATGAGCACATGTGATAGTAGCTGATATAAAAGGGTTTGCACGCCGGTTAAACAGGACAAAGCTGAAAAATACACACCAAGACA
Organism: Pampus argenteus; assembly: GCA_036937835.1. Lineage (NCBI taxonomy): Eukaryota > Metazoa > Chordata > Actinopteri > Scombriformes > Stromateidae > Pampus > Pampus argenteus. The sequence continues at coordinate 2,139,894 of CM072863.1, read as the reverse complement.
TCCTGAGTGTGACTGTGACTCGCTCCACGGGGAGTCACGCGTGACGGTGGCATTAACTTTCAACAGAAAATTAGCCTCAGCCAACCAATTAACCAGCTTTTAAATCTGCTTAGTGAGGACACAGTATGTGTGTGATAGAGTGAGACAAAGGAGAACATGAGGGTGTGTGTCTGAGTGGGACAGTCAAAAAAAAACTGTGTGTGTGTGTGTGTGTGTGAATGTTGAGCAAAGGTTAATAGGACCTCAAGAGGGATAAGACAAGAGCCTTGTTACCTTCCCAGAGCTGTCTCCTCATGCCACTGACACACACACACACACACACACACACACACACAGGGGCTCAGTGCCAAAGCTGGTGGTCTATTGAGCAGCAGGATAGTTCATTACTGTTCATCTTACACTCGCACTAATACTCCTTAATACCTACCAGTCTCCTCTTATTACACTCCCTCCATATCTATCTTTCTTCTTCTCCTATAGATCTGCCCGTATCTGCCTCCTCTTCTTCCCTTCTAGTTCAGGACTGAATAACTCTTTAATCCAAATGGAAAAATATGGAAAAATAAAAGCCTACTAGTCACCACATATGTCCAGGCTGATGAGGTGACATGTGTGCTTCATGGCTGCAGCCGCCATGATGAAGAGCGGGAACGTAAAACGCCGCTAAGACACCAACGGTACCTGTTTCAAACAAAAGTTTCCCAAAATAACGAAGATAAAAACCTCAAAACTGAAGCAGTTGAAGTCAAGAATAAAGAAATAAGACATCATGTAACACACAGCTGATGTATGAATACTTCTATGAATACTTCTATGAATACTTCTATGAATACTTCTATGAATACCTCTAATACTCGAACCCTAACCCTGTCACTCTCATTCATAACACATCTCGGTCTTTCTCTCCGTTTCCTTGACATCCGTCTGTCTCCTTATCTTACTGTCTCACTCTTCTTGACATCTTTCTTTTCTTTCTGTCTTTCGTGAACTTTCTCTCTCTCTCTCTATTTACCTGAGAACATCTGTCTTTATCTCTCGCCCTGTTTGTACCTGCTTGTACTCTCCCTCTCTGTCACTATACCATCCTCTTTGTCTCTCACTCTGTCACTTTCTCTCATTCTCTCCCTTTATCTCTCTCATCTTACGTTTTGGGCTGTCACTCCCTCTTTCGCTGCTCATCTCTCTCTCTCTCTCTCTCTCACCCATAAAGCCGTCTCTTTCTAATCACCCTCTTTTCTCTCTCTCTCTCTCTCTCGTTATCTCTTCCCTCTCTAATCTTTAGACGGGGAAAAGGGCCGTTCTCATGGCGTAGTTAATATCTGCTGTGAAATACCGACACACTTGGCTGGCTGCTGCTGGGATTGTGTTTCTCTGGGTTTTGTTGCTCCTTTGTCAGTCAAGCTATTCTGGGCTACAGACTGACATCCTGAAACGATGAGACTGTGACTCTCAGAGAGCTGCAACAGAGATGCTAAACTTTATAATATTCACTTATATTATATTCCAACTTTTATTTAGCATCACATTAAAATGAAGTTACACACAGAAACCATAAAACATGCTGTTGCAGCTTCTCGGATGTGCTGATTTCTGCTTTTCTGTGCTGTAGTGATTAGATTTAGTGGTGGACAGATGAAACAAGACATCATCATGACTCATTCTGTAAGTTATATGATGGAAACATGCAGGGATTTGTATTTTCGTGCAGCTTTTTTGAATTTCATTTCGCTGTTTGGATGTAAATAAAGAGGCTGGTGACCTTTGGATGCTCTCAGAGAAGAGACGGGTGTATATTTCATGATCTGATATCAACAGTAAGTGTGATGTTTTGGAAGCTGGAAGGTTTTACAGTCAGTTGATGGCGTTTCTGGCATTAATTGGGACTTAATGTAGAGGCTTAAAAATGATGAGACTGTTTCAAACTACACTTCTGGAGTTGAAATGGGTCGTGCACCTGTTTCATGCAGGTCCATTCATGTTAAGAGTGTTTTTAAATGGACCATTATCTCACTGCATCCAACTGTGGAGGGTTTAAAGTATATTCATAATTAGTCGTGATTCATAACTCAGCAGTCGCCATCAACAAAGTCTCATCCAGCATCTGCTCTGCAGTCATCGTCAGCCAGCGTTTCCTAACACAAACCTATCGTCTGTGTCCATAAATGTTTCAGTACTTTCTGACTTTCTAAGACTTCATTACCCACAATCCCCCTGTTGTTCAGTTCATTATGGAGCATAATGGAAATAATCTTTGAAAGCTTTGTTTAAATCATTCTGTGTTATAGATAAAAAATAAAAAAAAGTCATTTCCACTACATGTTAAATCGCTCTTGAAATGTGTTTTTAGAACAAGGACTCACTGATATCAAAGTCTCATAATTAAAAGAGTATTTCTGAGAATGAAAATTAAACATTAAAGAAGTAACGATGGTATTTTTCTAATAAAAAGTCCTGTATTAAGCTGCATTGGAGTCCAACAGTGTTTCTGCTCTTCATCTGAAAATATGCACGACAGCCTCTGTGTTATTTACAGTCGCTTTGATTCCTTTAAGTCAAAGTTCATGTGAATTTATTTATAGCATGTTTAATAACAAAAAGGGTTTTTATAGAGAACAAAGGACGTAGATTAAATATAGATCATCACTTCCTCTTCTGCCTTTTCAGAACAAACTGCTGCTTCATCTTTGTATAACACCAGGAAGGGTGAGAGCAAATCAGGTTGTTCAGACAGTTGTTCAGACATGAGGTCGACATGTTAAATTATGAGCACATGTATGTAATGATCTGAACGTGTCTTCTGTCTCTCCTTCATTTCCTTTCTGCACCTCCTCCTCAACAATCAACAGTCTTTATTCCTCCTCCTCCTCACTCTCTCCCATCATTTGTCATTTCTGCTCTTTATCCTCCACGGCCGGCTGTTTTTTTTTCTCCTCATCTCTCATCTCTCTCACCTCCTCTTTCTCCACCTCCTCTTCCTCCACCTCCTCATCGCTTCACTTCTTCCTGGTTTTTTTCCTCTCGAGCTCCCCCATTTATTTATCTCTTCCCATCACTCGTTTCTCTGTGAGTGAGTGACAGGTGAAGCGGCCGCTGCCATGCTTCCCAGACAAGGAAATGGTTTTTCTGTCTATCTGTCCATCCGCCTGTCTGTCTAACTGTCTGTCTGTCCATCCGCCTGTCTGTCTAACTGTCTATCTGTCCATCCGCCTGTCTGTCTAACTGTCTATCTGTCTGTCTGTATCACTTAACCAAGAAGTGTTTCCTGTAGCCGGCAATGACAGAGACAATTATTATCTATTAATCAGCTTTCAATCTGAGCTCTCACACACACACACACACACACACACACACACACATACTGTACGTAGTGTTTTCACACACACACTTCTAAAGAGCAAACTGGTGCGATTGACAGATGGATGAATGGATGATTGATGAAATGATGGAATCACAAGTGGGTGGATTGATGGGCAGATGGAGAGTGAGGGTGAATGGATGAATCAATAAATGGACATAAATTTAAGGTGGACAGATGAAGAAGATGAATAAAAGGGTGAAATAACCAAAGAAGATGCGAGAAGATGGATTGAAGTTGTTTATAGTGTGTGTACAGATGAGACTAGAAGATGGTCGGCACATTCAGACGTTGAGGGACGGCGTGTGTGTTTACGCGTGTGTGTGTGTGTGTGTGTTTACGTGTGTGTGTGTGTGTGTTCCCTGAACTGCCAGACACATATTGTGATGTTTGTTTGTATCAGTGTCGCCTTCACTTCATTTTAATTCACTCTTTTCGTTCCATTTTCTTTTGTCTCTTTTTTACTTTTAGCTGGTTAAAACTGGACTAAAGGCTCATTTATCCTGTCACTCCGGAGCTTGATTGGGACGTTTCCATGTGTATATGAAGGGTTTTCTCATAGATCAGTGGAGAGTGGATGTGACTGCTGTGTATCTATCTTGTGTGTAGGACTTCCCACACAGTCTGACATAAATTACATTTAGCTACTGTGAGAATAAAGTGACTGATGCTCATATATTATCTACTTATATATTATCTACTGTCTTCTCTCTCCTCCAGCTAAACTCTGACTCTGCTTATTACCGTCCTCCTTCTACATGCACTTATTTATCTCATTTCCTCCTTTATTCTATCTGCTCTCCTCCCTCCCTCCTCTTCCTCGTCCTCTTTCTCCTCTCTCCTCCTCTCTCCTCCCTCCCTCCTCGTCCTCTTCCTCTTCCTCCTCTCTCCTCCTCTCTCCTCCCTCCCTCCTCGTCCTCTTCCTCTTCTCTCCTCCTCTCTTCTCATCTCTCCTCCCTCCCTCCTCATCCTCTTCCTCTTCTCTCCTCCTCTCTCCTCCTCTCTCCTCCCTCCCTCCTCATCCTCTTCCTCCTCTCTCCTCCTCTCTCCTCCCTCCTCACCCTCTCTCCTCCTCTCTCCTCCTCTCTCCTCCCTCCCTCCTCACCCTCTTCCTCCTCTTCCTCCTCTCTCCTCCTCTCACTCTTCCCTCCCTCCTCACCCTCTTCCTCCTCTCTCCTCCTCTCTCCTCCCTCTCTCCCTCCTCCTCCTCTCTCCTCCTCTCTCCTCCTCTCCCCTCCTCTCTCCTCCTCTCTCCTCCCTCCCTCCTCCTCCTCTCTCCTCCTCTCTCCTCCTTGTTGCTTGTTGATTCAGCCGACTTAGCATCCTCTCAGACTCTCTCTCTCTTTTATTAAATATGGATTAATTACTATGAAATCTTGTTAAGCTTCGTTAAGACCTCTTGCATTAATCAGCAGTTATTTTAATTAGAGGAAAGGAAGTTTTTAATGCAACACGCCGTGTAAGTTTTACACCTCTGACATCCGAATCAGCTCAATCACAACTCAATTTGTTTTTCCATTTCAGAAGGAAGACTTTAACTTTTAAGACTTAAACTTTAACCATCCAGGAGGCTTCTTCTTCTTCTTCTTCTTCGTCTTCTGCTTCTTCTTCTTCTTCTACAACATAACAACCTAAAAAACTGACAGTGACACAAAACGACTGAAGATTGAGTCAAAGTGCAACAAAACGCGGGAGACGAACACCTGCAGCATCGTGTCCTGAGGCTGAAGTAAACATTTCCCACCTCACCTGTGCCTGCCAGCATCCGCTCTACCTGCGACGCCGTTACAAAGCTGATATTTCTGGATGCACCGTTGTATCATTTATGACGGCTGTATAATTTATGAGGTGCTGTATAATTTATGTAATAACCAAATTAACTGTATTTAATGGTTTAACCCATTATGATGAAGTATGTGTTCATCAGGCATATCTTCAGGTTATGATCAAATATACAGTATGAGTATTCATACATGACCCCAAAAACTACAGGAAACACTACGATGTATTATAACGTATATGCTGCTTGATTCTTTACGGTTATTTTTTCATTTTCATTGTTTTAAGTTGTGATTATCTGTAATAATAAATCTAATATCTAATAATCTTTGCAATCTGGAGAACAAATTTCTCTCACACAAACTGCGATATTTGCATTTCAACACACAACGTTCTCATTTCATCAAGATATATTAATTTAAGAGAGAATTATCTGTACTACTAATATTGTATCTGAATAGAAACACTTTTATAATAACTAAATCTGTATATTAATTTCCAGTGAATGCTGTGTGAGCTGTTAGCATCAGGCTAATTCGCCCTCAGGGCTCCTAAATATCCATTTTTCTTGTCTTCCAATTAAATATGCGTTTTAAATCTACGTTATCGTTCACGACTCGTAGTATCTTATTCAGATATCCCACAAATATCATCCTGTCATCATAATCCATTACTGGGTGGGAAGTGACATTGTTGTAATAACTTTGATAACTGGTCATAAGCTTTCAATTCATTTTGCAGCAACGTTTTATTTTTATTTGCGCAGCGCTAATGTTGCTCTGAATGCTGCCTGGATACGAGATGATGATGATGATGATGATGATGAAGATGATGATGATGATGATGGATGATACAGAAACATTATTAACTATTAACACGCTAGCTGGCAGTTAGCTCACCAGCTAGTTTCAAGACATTTAGTTTCACCTTCTTCTTTTATTTGGTACTTGTTTCTGAGTAGCCGTGATGCTAATACATGCTAATACTTTCTGGTGTAAGCGTTTACTAATTATACACCCCACACACACTGCACACACACACACTCTGCACACACACACACTTCTTTTTTCTCTCTAAGTGCATATCATTGACTGCAGAAAATGGCCTCTCTCACTTTAGCATTCATTCAGCGCTTAACTTTCTCTCCCTCTCTGTCTCTCTCTCACACACACACACACACACACACACACACAGACACACACACACACACAGACACAGACACACACATGTGACGCCCAGGCACTCAGCTCGCCCTGCTATTAGGCTGCCAGTTAGTCAGGCCAATAAAATAAGTGCCGTGGATTAGGTAGACACACACACACACACACACACACACACACTCACACACACACACACATTGAGGGAGGATGGACAGCATACCAAACAGAGTGAGGCATGAGGTGACAGACACCCTGTCATAACACACACACAGCAGAGGAAACAATTACAACCACTCAGACAGTCGATAACAGTGAGACATAATCAATTTAGTGTCTTTTTTCTTTTCTTGACCTCATGTCATCCTTTGTCTTTGTCATTTCCTCCATCCTTTCCTTCTTCTCCTCTTCCTCCTCTGCCTCCTCTCGTCTAGACACGAGTGATGAACGAGGCAACAGATGACAAGACTATCTCCTTTCTCCCGTGGTCTTGTCCTTTCACTTCCTCTTTGCCTTCCTCTCTTCTTTCTTTCTTTCTTTCTCCTCCATCCTGGTCATCCTCCCTTCTTTCATTTTCTCCTTGCTCGCTCATCCTCTTCCTACCTTCTGTCCTCTTGCTTTCTGTCCTTCTCCTCCACTTTATTCTCATCTTTCCTTGTTTATGTTCTTCATCTTCTTCAACCCTTTTAGATATTTTCCCATCATTCTCTTCTTCATGTCCCCTCCGTTATCCCTTTTTTTCTATTCTTCCTCGTCTTCTCTGCTCTCTTTAACCCTTCCTTCCTCATCGTCCTTCTTTTCTTTTTTTTTGTTCACCTCCTCTCTTTTAAACTCACCTCTCCTCCTCTATTCGCATCCCATCTTGCTCTCCTTTTTCCTTCTTCTCCTCCCCTTGTCCCTAATTTTAGCTCTTCTTTTTTGCCCTTGTTTCTTCTTCCTACTCCACCTTTTCTCTCCTCACCTCCACCTTCCCACCTCCTCTGTATTAATGACACTGTCTCTCTCTCAGTCACACACATTCATATGAAGGCTGACTCACTCTACACTAATCACATAAAGGCCTCTGTAACTGGGGGATTGAATGCTGTTGATTTGATCAAACCCAAAGACTTCTTCACGTCCCTCCAACATGTCGACACACCGGTGCGAACGAGTCAAGGAGAAACAGAGAGAGAGATACACAGTCACTTCCTCTCAGTGACATTCTACGTTCTACGTTCTACGTTCTACGTTCTCTTTCTTTTACTCGGTCCCCTTCTGTCTTTCCTGCCAAACAAATCTAATTAACTGGAACATAAATTGTAAATTGTTTCCTTGAAAACACATCTCGACGCCCTCTTCGTCACCTCCACATCCGACCAGATTGTTCAACAATTAGCGGTCACTGGAGCTCAAAGACACGGATCAGGAGCACAGCTGCACCCAACACACACACACACACACACACACACAGACACACACACACACACACACACACACACCACTGATAACAGTAACCTTGAGTTACAGTGTCTTTGTATTGTTGAACATAAATCTGTTTTAAAACTACAACTAATCGATTTTTTAAAGGATCAATTCACCTAAATCACAAAAAAGTTCAGCAACTAAAACCACCTTCGTAGCTTAAAGAGGAATATATATTTATATTTATATACTACATGTCCAGCTCTATATTTATATTTATATACTACATGTCCAGCTCTATATTTATATTTATATACTACATATCCAGCTCTATATTTATATTTATATACTACATGTCCATCTCTGTATTTATATTTATATACTACATGTCCATCTCTATATTTATATTTATATACTACATGTCCAGCTCTATATTTATATTTATATTTATATTTATATACTACATGTCCAGCTCTATATTTATATTTATATTTATATTTATATACTACATGTCCAGCTCTATATTTTTACGTTTTAGCTCCTGTCTCTTTAAGACCCGCCTCCTGATGAACCCGCTCTGTTCTGATTGGTCAGCTTCAGGAAGCTTCCTCTTGGCTTCATAACCAATGAAAAGCTTTGTTTATCTTTTCTCTTACTTGTAAACTTCTTAAAAGACATGAACATATTTGAGCTTAAATCTGATTGGACAACATAAAAACCTTAAAAACGGACGATCTGTAACGTTGCAGGATGAAGCCTTTTCTTATATCTCATATAACATATGTAATAATACAATAGTTTTATTACATATAACATATGTAATCAAACTATTGTATTGAGACACTTCTGCTGCTGAAACGTTTGCTGCCAGCAGAAGTGACAATAAACAACTTATTCTGAATACTTGAACTACTTCCAAACTACTTTCCTCCAGTCTTGTTACTTGGTGACTTTTTCTTCTTTTTTTAGTTTTCAGTTTTCTTCTGAAATGAGACTTTCTTGCTGATCTAAGACATAGACAGCTATTCTGTTATTCAAAGCTATTTTTTTAACCTTTACCTTTGCTTCTTACAGAATGACTTCACATTGTGACACCTGTAACATGATCTGAGAACTGAGAAACAAAGAGGATGGAAGAGATGGATCACAACCTCTACAAGCTGAGCCTGAACAGAAGCAGGCAGCAGCATTCAATCTATTATTACTGGATCTAAATGGTCTCAAGAATGAGGATAAAGATTATCAGAAACACTGTGTGTGTGTGTGTGTGTGTGTGTGTGTGTGTGTGTGTGTGTGTGTGTGTGTGTGTGTGTGTGTGTGTGTGTGAGACTATGGATAGCTCTGATGTGCCAATATCGCCCCCTAACGACACTGGGACATATGTCAGGTGACGAAAATATCCCTCAGCCTTTTTTTACAGTCTCTGGCAACACACACACACACATACACACACACACACACACACACACACACACACACACACACACACACTACTGCAGTAAAACTCTGTAAGATGATAAGAAATATAAAGTTATTTCCAGTTTCCACATCTTGGTTTTGTTATATTTTCTATGACTCTACTAATTCAACCTTCTCTTCTTGTATCAACGTGAATCGATGCGATATATATATATATAAATATATTAAACGCAACATAATAACGCACCATTACGCACAGAGAGGACGGATGCTGCGGTGCGCCGCAGAGCCGGAGACAGAGACAGAGGGAGAGATGGAGGGATGGAGGGATGGAGGGATGGAGGGAGGGCTCAGGGTTTGCAGCCAGTCTTCCCTTCAAAGTAGCCTCTTTTTGCAGCCTTACAGGTCATGAATACCAAGCAGAAGGTGCCGAGAGAGGCGGACACAGAGGCGTCGGGCTGCTGCTGCTGCTGCTGCTGCTGCAATCTACTGACAGCATCACTGATGTAAAGACACCTCAAACCTGAAGTTCTCTGCTGCTTGGAGAAGTTAGAGACCAGAACACAGTCAAACCTGTGATATGATAAAGTCTCATATGAAAGAGGAATAAACGACAGATAAAAGATGGTTTAACTCATATTACAGCGGATTATAATTTCTATATGTATCCAACAATTATTAAACACTTCAACGTCTGGAGAAGCGATTTGGTTCCTTCTCATTTTCATCCAGATAGTCATGTATATTCTATCAATGAATGAACCCAGGCTGGTATTATGTATCTGTAAAGCTTCATATTATGATGATTGATTGATAATCATAATGATCGCTGATCATTGAAGCCTTTATGAAACCTCTCCGACGCGTAACAAGTGCCAGCAGCAGCAGCGCGGAGAAGCTGCGGAGCTTCAACTGAAACAGAGCAGCTGCGTGTCGGCTGGCATGTCATCGGATGTAGTTGTTGTTGTTGTTGTTGTTGTTGTTGTTGTTGTTGTTTTGGGAAACAAAGCAGGATGTAAATTAGATGTTAGATTTGTGCGTAAAAGTTCGTCCCGGATTGGCAGCTTTGGAGCTACGACGCAGCGGTCCGTTTCCAGACCGATCAGCCCAAATATAACCCGCATGATCCAGATCACTTACTACCCCTCAACAGGACACAACCCGGGATCAGGACGCTTCACCGGGGTAAAAAAAGCCTCTGAAGCGGCCAAAACTTCACAGCAAACCTCCGGAGCGCGCAGAGACGACCAGCTGACAACCAAACATGAATCAAATCTATTCAGTTTAGAGATGTTTTACCACAACAGGATCCAGGAATATAACGCAAACATCTGCAAGGTGCACGCAAAAGATGCACAAAACACGGTGCACGTGCACTTCATACATAAATAACACATTTATACAAGAAAAGAAATAAAAACATCGCTTTACCTGGAAAGAACTGTCCAACAGTAAATCCCAAAAGTACAAAGTGGATGAAAAGTGCAGAGAAAGCGAGGGAATAACTCCGTGTGTCCATGTCTGCTCTTCTTCTCTTACTCCCGTCTGGTCCTGGAAGTGTGTTTCCTCAGTTCAGGACAGAAGTGACAATAACAGGAATAAAATCCGCGCATCGGTGGAAAAGACGAGACAGAAAGACGCAAAGACAGAAGTTAGGGACAAATAAAGAGGAGCTCTCTCCTCTTCTCCTCCTTTTCTCCTCCGTTTCTCCTCCTTTTCTCTCTTCTCGGGTCCGACTGAGCTTGTGTGTATGTGTGCGCGCGCGCGTGTAAGAAGAGCACGATGTGTGTGCGCGCGCTCAGACGGTCTCTGACAGACTGACGTTGAGTTGGAGAGCAGTGCGCACTACACCGGGTCCCAGATGGAGCAGGTTAACACGTGAAGAGCTTCCGGTGGTGAGTTTCAAAATAAGATGATATAGTCATGAGATGCAGGGGTTTGAATACACATGGATGATGAGACAATTCAGGTTTGATTATGTATGTTATTAGATAAATATTTAATATTAGATATTTCATTTCCTTTCATCTGAGACAATGTGGAAATGTTCAATCAATACATTCATTAATTATCTATTCTATATTTTACAGATGCTGGTTTATTCAACATTTAACATAAAGTCTTCATACATGCTGTTTACTGTTTCTAAATCAATAAATAACAATAAACATGCTTTTATTTGAAGACTCAGACGTCCAATTTCCCTTAATGTCGTCATTGTGTTCCGTCTATAGGGTCCCCCAGGGTCCTACCGCCGGTCCCCTCCGCAAGAGTTGGATTAACACACAGTCTCTCTCTCTCTTTCTCTCTCTCTCTCTCTCTCTGTCTTTCTCTCTCTCTCTCTCTCTCTATCTCTCCCTCTCCCTCTCTCTCTCTCTCTCTCTCTCTCTCTCTCTGTCCCTCTCTCTCTCTCTCTCTCTCTCTCTCTCTCTTTCTCTCTCTCTCTCCCCCTCACCTCTCTCTCTCTCAGTCTCTCTCTCTCTCTGTCTCTCTATCTCTCTCTCTCTCTCTCTCTCTCTTCTCTCTCTCTCTCTCTCTCTCTCTCTCTCTCTGTCTCTCTCTCTCTCTCTCTCTCTCTCTCTTTCTCTCTCTCTCTCTCTCTCTCTCTCTATTTTCTCTCTCTCTCTCCCCCTCACCTCTCTCTCTCTCAGTCTGTCTGTATAGTGTGTGTGTGTGTCTCTCTACCTCTCTGTTGTCATTGGATGCCTCTCAGTCCACTCATTTTACTCACAGGATTTCTATTTCAAGGTCTCTCTCTCTCTAATAGGATTCCTCTCTCCCTCCCACACACACACACACACACACACACACACTGACTCACATGTGTGTGTGTGTGTGACTGGGCTTTCCCTGTCGTGTAGTTTGTGCGGTGGTGTCTAACACAGAATATAAGTAAAACACACACCAACATTATGTCATGTATGTTAACGGTGCAGGAAGACATGAAGCAACATTGTTACATCATCACATGTTTGACACTTTACATGTCTGTTAATACTACATGGGTGTTTTTCACACACACACACACACACACACACACACACATATGGTTACTTGCTGTGTCCTCATTTGTCAGCAGTCTGCTGTTGTTTTCTCTCTTAGTTTTCGTGTTGAAGTGGTCTTTCAGGGACGTTTTGGGATGTGTTGCGTTGCAGGTCATGTGTTTGGTCATGTGTTCGTGGCAGGTGTTGAGCCAGATGTGGCTTTCACGGTAAAGCTGGCACCCGTGAACCAAACCGTCACAACGGAGGAAGAAAAAAATAATAAAGAAAGAACGACTCACTGGTTCATGAATCCTGATTACACCTCGTTATGTAGATCATTTAAAAAACAATAATTTCATCAAGATGATGAAAGAAGCATCTTGACCCAAATGACGTGGTTAATTAATTAATTAAAGTATTATTTTTAATCATCTATTTATGATGAACTTCTGTTTCCTTTTGTCTTTTTGTAAAACTTTGGACTTTGAACCTGATTCATGTCGTCTTCTGGTTCGGTAACTATTTAGCATCTTATATGTTAGTCATGTGATGCTTGGTAATACACATGATGGAGGTTAGTTTACAACAACAACAACAACAACAACAAGAGAATGTGCAGTTGTTTTCTGCAAATACAGTTAAACTGCTACTTATGTGACCGAGTCAAACCTTCCTTATGTGACCGAGTCAAACCTTCCTTATGTGACCGTGTCAAACCTTCCTTATGTGGCCGAGTCAAACCTTCCTTATGTGACAGAGTCAAACCTTCCTTATGTGACAGAGTCAAACCTTCCTTATGTGGCCGAGTCAAACCTTCCTTATGTGACAGAGTCAAACCTTCCTTATGTGACAGAGTCAAACCTTCCTTATGTGACCGAGTCAAACCTTCCTTATGTGACAGAGTCAAACCTTCCTTATGTGACCGAGTCAAACCTTCCTTATGTGACAGAGTCAAACCTTCCTTACGTGACCGTGTCAAACCTTCCTTACGTGACCGAGTCAAACCTTCCTTATGTGACCGAGTCAAACCTTCCTTATGTGACAGAGTCAAACCTTCCTTACGTGACCGTGTCAAACCTTCCTTATGTGACCATGTCAAACCTTCCTTATGTGACAGAGTCAAACCTTCCTTATGTGACCGAGTCAAACCTTCCTTATGTGACAGAGTCAAACCTTCCTTATGTGACCGAGTCAAACCTTCCTTATGTGACAGAGTCAAACCTTCCTTATGTGACCGAGTCAAACCTTCCTTATGTGACCGAGTCAAACCTTCCTTATGTGACAGAGTCAAACCTTCCTTACGTGACCGTGTCAAACCTTCCTTATGTGACCGAGTCAAACCTTCCTTATGTGACCGAGTCAAACCTTCCTTATGTGACAGAGTCAAACCTTCCTTATGTGACAGAGTCAAACCTTCCTTATGTGACCATGTCAAACCTTCCTTATGTGACAGAGTCAAACCTTCCTTATGTGACCGAGTCAAACCTTCCTTATGTGGCCGAGTCAAACCTTCCTTATGTGACCGAGTCAAACCTTCCTTATGTGACCGTGTCAAACCTTCCTTATGTGACAGAGTCAAACCTTCCTTATGTGACAGAGTCAAACCTTCCTTATGTGACCGAGTCAAACCTTCCTTATGTGACCGAGTCAAACCTTCCTTATGTGACAGAGTCAAACCTTCCTTATGTGACAGAGTCAAACCTTCCTTATGTGACAGAGTCAAACCTTCCTTATGTGACAGAGTCAAACCTTCCTTATGTGACCGTGTCAAACCTTCCTTATGTGACAGAGTCAAACCTTCCTTATGTGACCGAGTCAAACCTTCCTTATGTGACCGTGTCAAACCTTCCTTCTGTGACAGAGTCAAACCTTCCTTATGTGACCGTGTCAAACCTTCCTTATGTGACAGAGTCAAACCTTCCTCGGCCTCGCGCCCTTCAAACGTCCCTACTGACTGTGTGCTATTTGTTCCCGTCTCTGTCCAGGTGAGCGTGACCAGACCTGTTAAACGTAGTAAATTTCACGCAGCCAGTTGGGACGGTCTTGACATTTTTTTGTTCTTCGAGTTAAATGTTGCTCAGCTCAACCGGCGAATTAAAATCACCCGATTAAATTTAAGGAGCTCCGTTTAGCTTCATGGAGGGACGTAAGTGGTCCAACTGTTTAATATACGAACTGTGATACCGGAAATGTAAACAACTCTATATAACATATTATATCTATATAACTAGATTAATGTGGACAGCAGTCTTCTATTATGTATTTTTTGCTGACAACTAATGAATATTTCCATTATTTAGTGATGTAGAAATCAATGTCTCATTAAGATGAGGGTGTGTTTGTCCGGGCTGAGATCAGGATACAGGCATCCGTATCCTCCTCACCTCTGCATCATCTCTTATTTATTACAAATCAATTATGCAGACTTGAAGCGTTCCCCTCTCGTATTGTTCTAGTCTTTTCTAGTTTATTCTACTACTGTGAAATCATTTTTTTACCACCTCGTGCTTTTGAATGAAACGATTGTGACTGTCAATCTCAGAGGCCCCAAGAGGTCACAAAGATGTGATTTGATAATGAAAATTAAATAATCTCGGCTCTAGTGTTTGTAATAAATGCGTTCTTTTTGTGAAGTAATACACTATTTATTCACACCTCAGCTTCTAATATAGTAAATCACATTAGTGAGCGTGCTGCGTATGTGTGGACACACCCGCGGGAGGCGAGCATCAAAAGATCCATTTTTACACAGATTCAAATGCCTCACACACACACACACACACACATCAGGGGCCACCTGAGGTGTGTGTGTTTAGGTGAGGTGTGTAATATATATGCTGAATATGAATCACAGTGATACTGAGGTACAGAGCTGTGTCAACCGCAGCATGACACATTTAATGATGCCATTAAGTCTGTATGGAAACTAGGAAACAGTCAATATGAATATTGGTTGGTAAAGTGAGTGATTACACACACGGCGGCTGCTATAAATACAACAACAGTTCAACTTTTTGTTATACTACAAACGAATATTTCTACCTGCCTCCTGCCATGATTCACTTTTGATTTTGTTGTCATGTGACTCCTGCTTTCATCACCTGGGGAGGATTTCAAAATAATAATACGAGACGTGAATCAAATAACCTGAAGCTGCTGCAGGTGTAAAATGTGTTTTATCAAAGACGCCATGCATGCACTTTTTAATTCATGTAATAATATATTTATCATTTTAATTTTTTGCTTGTTTTCCAAGATATTTCTGGATGAATCTGCACCCTGCTTGATGTTATAAACACTAAATGAAGCTGAAATACTGAAAACTTGAAAGTGAAAACGAGTTTAATCCAATGCTGAAAACAGACGTAGTATCACCTTGTAAACGTTGGGTCATGTGTTAGCAAACAGAAAACCACATGGAGCAACATTAGCGTTTGTTAGCATTTATTAGCAATATGAGCTTTTGTGCTCAAAACAAGCGTCTGCTATGACTGGAACTAAAACACGACCTCATAGTTGTTAAAATGCTCCTCCAAAGTCAAAATAATAATAACAACAAACGTCTGGTCAGATGAAGCAGCAGGCTGTAAACAATACTGAGGACATTCAATTATTAATGTTGGTTTTTATTGAACGTTTGTAATCTAGCAGAAAGGATGGTATGAATCATTTAATGTTTTCCAATGGTAAGAATAGTGGAACTGGATTTATAACAACAACAAAAACAACAACAACAACAACAACCACAACAACAACAACAACAACAACAACAAGAGGTTCATGAAATGGATGAAAACAACTTGTTTCAAAGAGACTCGCTGAGCTAGCAGTTTTCAATCTGAGGGGATTTGTAATGTTTCCATATCATGGTTATTATTATTATTATATTTATTATTAATGATTATTAATTTATTATTATATTATATTATATTATATTATAATATATTAGATTAGATTAGATTAGATTAGATTAGATTAGATTAGATTAGATTAGATTAGATTAGATTAGATTAGATTAGATTAGATTAGATTAGATTATGTTTTATTATATTATACTGGCTGCTTACAAAGCTTCATTTGCAGAGTAACTTCCCCGCCGCTGCGTGTGCTGCAGGGAGGATGCGTTCAAAGACTCAAACTGCACGTCGGCCATTATTTACAAGGTGGGAAACAACCGGGAGCGTGAATTATTTTACCAGCAAAAACCAGCTGTTCACTGTTCTGTTCATGTGTTGTCCTCCATCATTACACCGTGCTCGTGGAAACATGAACTATAATACTTTATTTAAGTGTTTTATCACTTCATAATCAGTATCAGTCAGTATCCCAGACAGTTATCTGCTAAATAATCTACGTCTGGCAGAGCTTTAAAGGTACGAAAACATGACAGATCGAGGAGTCTTGGATTAAAAAAGGTCCGAGGTCAGTGTAGCTCGATGCCAAACATCAGTTTTCTTCTGTTTTATTTCTGCTGTCACTGAATAAATAATTCAACAGACATAAATCCACAAAAAGTATGAAAGTCTAGAGATGGAGTTTGTTTTTTTCCCCTCAGGTTCAACTGACCGCCATTTAATTAAAATGGACACTGTTCATTCTGAGAAGCTGAACAAAGAAAAGCAAAAGATAATCATAAAAAATAAAAAAAGATCAACAGCAGAGAGGCGTCTAATACATCCATTTCTCCCAGAGGGCCAAGTTATTCATAATCAAAGTCATCACTTCACCTGCTCTTGAAAACACGCCTCCTCCCCGGAGACATACGTGACATTCTGGTATAATACTCGGCAAATTGCTTGAAAAATCTCATTTTCTGCGTCTCCTTGTTCAAATGAGACAGCATGTGAGGCAGCAACGTTTTAACACGTGATGTTCAAACTCAGCAGAGAACATTTTTACCTTTTAAAGACGGGAACTTCAGCTTTTCATCCTCTCATCAGTTTGTTTTTCCTACTGACACACAGTCTGTATTATAATAAGATTAACTTTTCTTGACTTGTTGTAACATTTCTGACCTCAGACTTTATGAACTTTAATACTGCTGGTCTGTACTTTCCTGCAACCTCCCGGGTTGTGTTTTCATCTTCTGTAACTGTAAGTTTTACCAGATTCATCAGTTATTGTTTAATATCAGAATCCACTAAAAACGTCTAAGAATTGAATCAGTCTGCTTTTATATTTATCTATTTTTTGTGCTGTAAACTATTCTTGCTCATAAATACACATTAATTATTAATAAAAACATCTTTGAATTGTTACAGAACAGACAAAGAAATACACACAACAGCCATGTTTA